>QRFJ01000237.1:1845547-1852183 GCA_006176705.1 Cocos nucifera | reverse complement strand
GAGATTCATGAATTAGAGACAAGTTTGGGTGCACCATGATTAGAGAATCATTGAACAAGAGTTGTTCACTCATTGGCTAACCCATCACCAATAACTGTTAGGTGAGGTGATGAGTCAGTTGGTGAGACCGCACCACCCACTAGAAATCATTAATCATGGAGATTTTCGCATCTCTACAGAGGGAGTGTAGGGATCCGAGAAAATAGTGGGAGCTAATTTGTTTAAAAATAAAATCCCTAAACAAATTGGTCAAGTCAAAATTACAGTATCTAACTAGAATCTTTGACTCTCTATAGAAAAATGTCTGCGTCCAACCCATTGGCACGTATCCTGGACACACATAGACTGACGGACCCAATTATAAAGATTGGCTCAGAAACTACAAAATTGTTTTGGGTTTCGAGAAGTTAACCCATGTATTGGACCAGGACCCTCCCACCTTACCAGCCCGTCCATCCACTGAACAGAGAGCATCTCTGAAAAAATGGATAGACGAAGATAATAAGGCCAGATATTACATGTTGGGCTCGATGTCTGATGAGCTCCAGCGCCAACATGAAGATATCGGGACTGCTCGCCAAATGTTGGCTCACCTGCAGGAGATGTTTGGTGAACAGAGTCGCGCAGCCAAGTATCAAGTCACGAAATGACTTTTTAAGGCTAAGATGCGTGATGGGCAGTCAGTCCAAGATCACTGTCTGATGATGATCAAGGACATGGAAGAGCTTGAGAAGCTCGGTGTGAAGTTAGACTTGGATCTGCAGAATGATATTATTCTGCAATCCTTGACTGATGCATATGGGCAATTCATCATGAATTACCACATGCATAAACTTCAAAATTTCCTTGGCCGAATTAATGAATATGCTGGTCACCGCTGAGCTTTCTATGAAAGGTTCTAAAGGCTCAGTTCTTGCTATGGAACGGACTTCTTCCAAAAGAAAGTCTTATGGAAAGAAAAAGAAGTCTGTGAAAAAGCAAAAGGTGGAAGGAGCAAAGAAGAAGAAGGCAGAGCCGAAGAAAAAGGCCGATGTCAAAGGAAAGTATTTTCCATTGCAACAGCGACGGCCATTGGAAGCGGAACTGCCCTACTTACCTGGCCACCCTGAAGAACAAGAAGGAAGTCCTTCTGGAGGTATGCTCGTTATTGAGTCTAACCTTACGGTTTCTTCTGCATCCAGTTGGGTGCTTGACTCTGGTTCTAGTGCTCATCTGTGCACTTCCATGCAGGGTCTTGAGGATAGCAGGAGGCTGAGGGATGGAGACATGATCCTACGCATCGGTAATGGAGCAAGAGTTGCTGCAGTAGCCGTGGGAACATACCCTCTTCGATTACCATCTGGTTTAGACTTAGTTTTGAAAGACTGTTATTATGTGCCTGCAGCTAGCAGGAATTTGATTTCTGTTTCATGCTTAGCACAAGAAGGCTATGTGATTACCTTCTTTAAGGACCATTGTAACATTCTTTATGAAAGAAATAAAATTGCAAATGGTTTTCCTTATTAATGGTCTTTATCAGCTACATATTGATGTACCTATTCTAACTATCGAGCAAAACGTGAATGCCAAACGACCTAGGGATAGTCCAAATGATAGATATCTATGGCACCTGAGATTAGGTCATATAGCAGAAGATAGGATCAACAAATTGGAGAAAAATGGGCTATTGAGTCCATTGACTTCCGAGTCATATCCAACTTGTGAATCTTGTCTTCAAGGCAAAATGACTAAACTCCCTTTTGTTGGACATGGGGAGAGGGCCACAGATCTCCTTGCCCTAGTACATACTGATGTGTGCGGCCCATTTGATGTGCCGGCTAGAGGCAATTTTGTCTACTTCATTACCTTTACCGATGATCTGTCTAGGTATGGGTATGTGTATCTTATGAGACACAAGTCTGAAGCTTTTGAAAAGTTCAAAGAATTCAGACATGAAGTAGAAAAATAAACTGAAAAAACCCATTAAGGTTCTTCGATCAGATCGAGGAGGTGAATACCTTAGCCGGAAATTCCTAGACTATCTCAAGAAAAATGGCATAGTCTCTCAATGGACTCCACCAGGAACACCTCAACTCAACGGGATTTTCAGAATGGAGAAATCGGACTCTATTGGATATGGTTCGATCCATGATGAGCTTCACAGACCTTCCTGATTTTCTTTGGGGACATTCATTGTTAACTTCAATTTATCTACTGAATAGGGTTCCCTCTAAAACCGTTCCTACCACACCGTATGAGATATGGCACGGTAAGAAACCAAGTCTGAGTCATCTCAGAATTTGGGGTTGTCCGGCTCATGTCAAAAGACAACAAGCGGACAAGTTAGAGTTTAGGTCCTTTAGAGCTCGATTCATAGGATATCCTAAAGAGTCATTAGGATACTATTTCTACATTCCAGAAGACCACAATGTGATTGTGAGTCGACATGCCATCTTTCTTGAAAAATAGTTTATTCAAGATAGCGGCATTGGAAAAGCAGATTAAGCTTGATGAGAAAGTCTCACAAGTACAACGAGCTAAGGACCAATTGGAACCAAATCAGGTTGAGCCAATAAGAACACTACCTCCTCCACCTCGTAGATCGGAAAGAGTTTTCCATCCCCTGAAAGATACTTAGGTATTATTTCAGAGGAAGTAGAGAAAATGTTCCTCGTAGGTAATGGTGCTCATGGTGATGATCCCAAAACCTACAACGAGGCGATATCAGATATCGACTCCGAGAAATGGCTAGAGGCAATGCAGTCAGAAATTGACTCGATGCACTCAAACCAAGTCTGGACCTTGGTAGATCCACCAGAAGGTATAGTACCTATTGGGTGTAAATGGATCTTCAAGAGAAAGATTGGTGCAGATGGGAATGTGGAGACATTCAAGGCTAGACTAGTGGCAAAAGGTTATAGTCAACGCGAAGGCATTGACTATCAGGATACCTTTTTTCCCAGTGGCTATGCTAAAATCCATCCGCACATTGCTTGCCATTGCAGCCTATTTCGATTATGAAATATGGCAAATGGACGTGAAAACGGCATTCTTAAATGGATATCTTGAGGAAGATATCTATATGGAACAGCCGCTAGGTTTCACATCCAGTGATACTGATCACAAGGTTTGCAAGCTGCAAAGGTCCATATATGGACTTAAGCAAGCATCTCGGAGCTGGAACACTCATTTCAATGATGTGATCAAAAAGTTTGGTTTCATCAAAAATGAAGAGGAACCATGTGTTTTCAAAAGGGTCAGTGGGAGCGCTGTTGTCTTCCTCGTATTGTACGTGGATGACATCCTCCTTATTGGGAATGATATTCCCATGTTGACATCAGTCAAAATGTGGTTGTCCAAGGAATTCTCCATGAAAGACCTAGGTGAAGCATCCTTTATTCTAGGAATTAAGGTCTATAGGGATAGACCGAATAGGATGCTAGGACTTTCACAGAAGATGTACATAGAGAAAGTACTAAAGAGGTTTAGTATGGAAAACTCTAAGAGGGGATTAATACCCTTCAGACATGGTATTCATCTTTCCAAGAAGATGTGCCCTAGCACACCTGAGGAAATAGAACGCATGAGCAAGATCCCTTATGCTTCTGCAATAGGGAGCCTCATGTATGCCATGCTATGTACACGACCTGATATAGCCCATGCTGTGAGTGTCACAAGCAGATATCAGTCAAATCCAGGTGAAGAACACTGGACTTCTGTGAAATGTATCCTTAAGTACTTGAGAAGAACTAAGGATATGATGTTGGTCTTTGGTAATGGAGAACTCCAAGTCCAGGGATACACAGACTCGGATTTCATGTCCGATATAGATGATCGAAAGTCGACATCTGGAAGTCTGTTTGTGTGCAATGGTGGTGCTGTCAGCTGAAAGAGTTCCAAGCAAACTGTGATAGCAGATTCCACCATGGAAGCAGAATATATCGCTGCATCAGAGGCTGCGAAGGAAGCATTCTGGTACAAGAAGTTTGCTGCAGAAATTGGAGTAATGCCATCAGATGCCATTCCTCTATACTGCGACAACAATGGCGCCATAGCCCTTGCTAAGGAGCCGAGGTCTCACCAGAAATCCAAGCACATTGAGCGGCGATACCACCTCATCCCGCGATTACCTCGAGAAGGGTTACGTCGAGGTCAAGAGAGTCAACTCCACAGATAATGTGGCAGACCCACTTACAAAGCCGTTGGGCCAGCAGAAGATCGAAGCCCACCTTGAGAAGATGGGACTTAGACTTGTAGCCAATTGGCTTTAGGACAAGTGGGAGATTGTTAGATATATGTGCCCTAGAAGCCAGAATTGGCTGACACTTGTAATACACTTCTAGGGGCAAAATTATAATTTTGACTAAAATCAATAAATGGGTTATTTTCTATCACACATATGTGTATTTAGTGTCTGTGATACATCCTTTGAGTTAATGGTAATGATAATTCATATTTTCAAGAGTTGAAAATTTAAGACATGAATAATCATTATTAACTCATAAAATGCTCCCGACCATAGGATCATCACGAGGATGGTGATTGATCCGGAAGGTTGGTGTACAATCGCTTCTCTTTAGTAGATGAGTCTTGAGTCTACGGTGTGGAGACACCGGAGCGAGAGTACAGGTACTCGTTAGAGAACGAGGGCACTGAGCGTGACCACCTCGAGTAGTCATTAGGAAGTCTACCTTCTCGTCAATGACTGACTCGATGCTGCAGTAGTGTGTCTGGTTCTTTGACCTGAGATGCATCGGCAGTTCACCTTGAGGGTGTTATAGTTTGACTACACCATTACTCGGTCTCCTAGCCATATGGAACCCTGAGGTGTATGTTGGCTATAGCATGTTCATTGTAGGAACTGGATTGCATCAAGATGGAATCTATCTACCTCGGTGGTAGAGGAGCAGCCCTATGATGATCATGAGAATCAAGTCCAGAAGCCCATGGCCATGGCAGAGTGAAATAATAGAAAGAGTTTCTATTTAGATTTTCACATTGGACTCGAATCGAATGATTACATCATATGACAGAGACTAGGGTTTGACGAGTTCACCTTAACCCTAATCTGATCGGGGCTCAAGATAGAAGAACTTAATCACACAGGTAGCTGCACCAAGAGGTTCGCATTCAGCTCTGATGGGTTGCCACCATATACTGCTAGGTGTCACTGGTGGATTTTGGGAGCAATTAGAATGATTTAGATGATCGATCATTCTAGCTGTTCGAATCAGAAGAGTTCTGATCCATCGAAAGGAGTTTCGATGATGTCGATGATAGAGATCATGACATATCCCATTACCATACAGAACTGAACCTAACTGGGTCACACAAACAAGGGTTTGAATCTGGTGATCATCAATTGAACTGATCCAGTTCAATTGATCTGAATGAGATTCAATTAGGTTCAAGAAAATCGTGCTAGCACTCGATTGAACCTAACGTTCTTCTTTTGCTATCATAAAAATAAGTTGTCCTGACTGAGCCAAAGGAGTTTGTGCTCAATCAGAGGCCTTCATATGGTCTGACTGGAGGTTGTCCAAGTCAGAATAAGGTTGTCTTATTTTGTAAGACATTACCTGCCATTTTTGGTCACCTGCCATTTCTTGTTCTTTGACTTTGGTCAAAAGTCTACCTTTGACTGGTCAAACATGTTGACCATTGACACTTTGACTTTTGACCACATGTCATGCACCTATTGGAGAGCTGGTGGGGGCCTTGTCCCCCTGCCAGAACCTGGCAAGGAGAAGGGCGCACGCCACCCTAGGCGTGTGCCCAAGTTGGAGGCGCCTAGGAGTCCTTGTTGGACAAGGACTCCATCCTCCCTTTTTGGATTCCAATTAGAGTTCTCCTAAGAACCAACTTTGACTGGTCTTAGGCGCCCTCTAAGGAGGAATCCAGGGGTCTCTATTCCAACCAATCAGATTTAGATCTGATTTCACAAAGGGTTGTGATTGGTTGGGAAGAAGAGGAGTTGGATCACAGAGTCTATAAATAAGACCCTGCGCCCAACTCAAAAAATTCAGAAAGGAATTCAATTCCCATGCCCCAAGGCTGCCTCTCCCCTCTTCCTCCATGCCAAACCCATCCTCTTCTCCCTCTGCTCTCCACGTCCAAAAGGAGTTTTGGACTTTGGTTGGTGCGATTCAGATCAAAGAAAGGCGATCAAAAGCTAAGAAGGCTGCGCTGCTGCAAAAGGACGACTGCTGATCTTCAAAAGAGTTTTGAAGATCCTCCAGATCAGATCCAGATCTGATTTTTGGAGGTGTGATAGAGAAGAAGAGGATCTCCAGATCCAACCCGAGTGGATACCGGTAGAGGCCAGGCGCTTGCGTGGCTAAGATCCAGAACCTTCCGCTGCAAACAGGATCATCAAGGGTAATAGGATTACCCAATCAGGTAAATTAAATTTGATTTAATTTATCTTATTTTATTTTATTTATTAAAATAATAAGAATCAGATCTGAAACATATCAAGATCTGATTAGATCAAAGAGAAAAAATTTTGAAATATATCTCTTGATCTGATCAGATCTGAACGAACCTGATCCAAAAAATCAGAATTTTCCTTCAATATATCATAAATTATAAAATAATTATATTATATAATATATTATATAAATATATTATGTTATATATAATATAATATTATATTAT
>QRFJ01000237.1:1803047-1840547 GCA_006176705.1 Cocos nucifera | reverse complement strand
CTTTTTCAGCGAGAATAAATGAGGATATCACTTTTTTAGTGCTTAATTATCTCAATTGCTGAAGGATGCAAAATTTACAATTATGAGACAATTCATAAACATTCATTATTACCTGTCCATGTACCTGCACTCACTCACCAACCTAGACCATCAAATGGTCTCTAGAGGTTCTTAATATTGTATTAGTCATATGATCTTCTTCCACCATGTCAATCATTGGATCATAGCTTTTAAAGCCCTCCAACCTCCATCAGCATAAATCAAGAGGTATACGTTGCGCTTTGGAAATTATGCAAGGTGCCATCCAAAAGTTGATGCTGCAAAAGAACATCAATCATTCCCTTGTGTAAAAGATACAACCCGCACCTGATCTGGATCAGCAGGCAGAGCAGCTTAATTAGCGGCTGATAAAAGGTTAGCAGTATGTGTACTTCTTTGCACTTTCCAGGCTAGTTTCTAGATAGGCCATCAGGAAACTCCATCTTTATTTTTTATTTTTTTTAATGTGAAGTCTTCCTCAAATATTTCTTTAGCCATACAATTGATTTTTCTTTTTCTTCCCAACAAGCTGCTTGCTAATTCATGCCTTATTTTATGGTCTTAAGCAATTAGAGACAGAGCTACATTTCCAGAAACGTACGTACCATGGACATCAAGTATACATTTGAATGCAATTGGGTTCTTTCTATAAGCTGAGAGTCTCTGAGAAATATTCTATGTTCCAGCATATCACCTAAGAAAACAATGAATTGAATAGTTAAAAACATGACTTTTATGTTTTAGAACTGTAAGGAAGAGTTTTGTGTAAAAATATTTTAAAAAAAGCAAATTACATGCACAAAATTCTATCTTGTTTCAAAACCTACGTAAAATTTTTGCGATAAATATTAGAAAATGGTAAAAAAGAAACTTATTATACTTAATCAAAAGGTGCTCTTTCCTTTACACTTGATCTAGCCTATGATAATCAATTACGTTAAGTTCTTGCATGATAACATGAAATGCATATTTGGGTTCTAATTTCTCATAGGGAAAGTTTCTTAGGCAATAAAGCGAGCACGAGGCTTGAAGCATGTCTTACATCTACCAAATAGTCTGCATGCAATATTTGGCTGAGTAAAATGGGCGTAAGGATTGATACGAGTCTTATGCTTGCCATATAGTCCCTAGAAAACGAGCTTAAGCAAGGGATAATTAGGTTGGTCAAACTTGTTTATGCCAATAATAACTACTTCAAGGAGGAGCTATCATCAGTTAATCTTGCCATAAAGCAGTCATTTGTGCCTCATTTTACTTTTTTAGGGACAAAGAAAAATCTTGTTCAAAAGTTATTCCAAAAATTATAGACCAATCGCATAGAGAACTTTTTTCCTAAACATCATAGAATGCCTTTTCTTTTATAAACCAAACATCCGAGATAATGAAATTTAATGAATTTTTTTATATGAATTTAATTTTCTCATTGAGTGTTATTATGCCAAAAGAAAAAATGGTAGTTGTATTTTTAAATTCTTTTAAATGACTTATCTTCCTCATATTTTGGAATTTCAGGAACTCTCGCACATATATACCAACATAAAACTTCCTCCTTTTCTAGTTATAAAAAAAATTGTTAGACGTTTATCCTTTATAACAAAGGGATTTCATTGCACTTCATGGGAATATTGTATTAAAATGTTGTTTACAAGAAAATAACAAAAAAATGCCTTTTTCTAAATTTTTTAGGCATTATAGTACTCCATTACAGTACTCTGGACTATTGCCGATGCAAAAAAGTGTTACTCTGGATGCTTATAAGCATCACAAAATTCATTCCTGATACTTTTAAAAACATCGAAAATGCATCGATAATTAAAGCATGAAAAATTATTTTTTTGATGCTCCATAAATTTGGCATTTTCTAAATCATCAGTACTTTTTGATGCTTTCTAAAGTGTCGGTTCAATAAGTTGCCGATACTTTAAAGTGTTAAAAAATCTAAAAATATTAATGCTTTAAAGCATCAGTAATGGATATATGTACCGATGTCTTAAAGACCTGCAGATGCTTTAAAGCATTGGAAAGCCTAAGAATACCGATGCTTTAAAGCTAATGGATATATTTGCGGGTGCTTTAAAGTTTAAAGCATCAATAATGTTCTATTTTTTTAAAAAAATAATATAAAATTAATTTATTAATATGTATAAAATACATAAATTTATTCAAAATTTAAGAAAACTCAAACACGAATATAGTCATAATAAACATGCTATATGAAGGCACAATTAATATATAAATCTATTTAAAATTTATAACAAAATTTAGATACTAACATAAAATCATAATAAATATTTCATATAACATAAAAGAATTATGATTATATTGTCCATCATATTTATCAAATACAACCCATAACCAAAGATAAGTGTTGGGGATAAATCCCGCTCCTGCCGAAGCCCGGCCCAACGCTCAGCCCAATGTAACCAGTAGCCGCTGAAGAGCTTCAGCGCCAGGCGCCAGGCCGAACCCCTAACACGGCCGAACTGCCTAGAGGCCGAACTCCCCTGCACCAAGGTCCGGGCCGAACTGCCTAGAGGCCGAATCAGCGAGCCCTGGCCGAACTCCTTCGGATCCCACGGCCGAACTCCTTCGGACCGACCCCAGGCGAGCCCGTGCAACCGAACTCCTTCGGACTTCCCACGGCCGAACTCCTTCGGACCGACTCCAAGCGGCCGAGCTTCAATGAAGTCCTCTCAGCGGCCGAACTCCTCAGCGGACGGGCTTTAGTAGAATCCCCAAGCGGTCGTCACTCAGGAGTCCGAACTCCTCAGCAATCGTCACTCAGGAGTCCCGAACTCCTCAGCAGTCGTCACTTAGGGCCCGAACTCCTCAGCAGTCGTCACTGGGCCGAACTCCTCAGCGGTCGCCCTCATCAAACTTCGGCCGACCGAGCTCCTACCGAACTCTCAAGTGTCCAAGCCTCAGCCCAAGTCCAACAGCCGGCCGAACCCCAGACGGCCGAGCCGCGGCTTCTCAGCAGCCGAACTCTTCTGCGGACGGGCCTTAGCTGCATACCTCTCGCCAGACGCCTATGGGAGCCGAACTCCCTCCTATCTTCCTCTTCAGGAGCCCGAACTCCTCCGAAATGGGCACACGACGAAGGCCTTCATCCCTTCATTCGGCAAGCTCTGCAACCATCACCATCAGTCAGTCCGCCGCACCATCAGTCAGTCCGCCGCGGGCGATAGCGACCCACTGTCAGGCGGCGATGGCTGTCACCCTCCATCCGCCGCACGCGGCGCCAGTGAGACTGACTCCACCGAACCTCGAGCGGCCCGCCAGCACGCGGCTGCAGTTGTCACCATCAAGCTCCACTATATCAAGGACCCTCCCGACACACTAAGGGGAAGCTCTCTGGACTCTTGACTCTCTAAGCTCTCCTCCACATCTCTAAGCTCCGGAACTCATTCCGAGCACTCCATTACTGTTGGTCAGAAACTAACTTGACCGTCGGAGGGTCCTGCCGGAGCCACCACCCCACCGGTTCCGGACGGGACTTTGTTTTGCAGGTCCCCGGCGGCGCCCAGCGGCCTCGATTGCGGCGCGGCGACCCCCGGCGGCGACGGATTTCTGCACCAACAGATTGGCGCTAGAGGAAGGGCTTGAACCTTCGAGGTTCCCTTGTTCTTAAAGGAGTGCTCGGCGACGATTTCCCTCCCCTGCTCCGGATCTCTCTCCTCCCTCTTCAGTATTCCTTTTCTGAAAAGAAAAATGCCTCCCAGAAGAACCTCGACCCGGAGGTCGGCAGCCTCCGCGGCCCGATCCCGTTCGGGTCCGTCCGCTCCCACTCCGGCCCCGGCGACGCGGGCCCGCTCCGTACTCGCGGTAGATGCGGAGCGGTTCGACCTGCTTGCCCAGCAGGTCCGCGATCTTACGGAGGCGGTGCAGGCAGTGCAAGCCACGCATTCGCGAGGTCCAGCGCCCACTCGACCGGCGCGGGGTTCCCCGGAGCCCGGGAATCCAGTCCAGGAGCGACCGATGTGGGCTACCCAACCTCCGGCCCTCGGGAGAGAAGGGCAGCCGGCAAAGAGCCCCTGCTCGGACCGCGGCTCAACCCAGGGAGAAGCTTCGCACCCCTTCCGCGAGAAGACCTTGGGGATTAAGGATCGCGAAGATTTCCTGGACCAAAGGCTCATGGAGATGGGACGGCGCATAGAAGAACTTCGTCATACTCCTTCCTCCCGCGGTAACGATATTTGCACTGATCCTCCCTTCTCACAGAAAATTATGCAGGAACAGGTACCACCGAACTTCAAGCTCCCGCATTTTGAAAGCTACGATGGGACCACTGACCCGGTCGACCATTTGGAGGCCTTCAGGACGACGATGTTACTCCATGGCGCGCCTGATGCCATTTTGTGTCGGGCTTTCCCTTCTACCCTCAAGGGAGCGGCTAGGAATTGGTACTCGGCGCTTAAGCCGGGCACCATCCTGTCGTTTGACCAAATGAGTCAACAATTCGCGGCCCACTTCGTCAGCAGCAAACGGCCGCGCAGAGGCTCGGATTCCTTGTTGGCCATCAGGCAAAAAGAGGGGGAACCCATCCGGGCTTACGTCACCCGGTTCAACGCTGCCGCGCTGGAAGTCCGAAACCTGGACCAATCAGTTGCTATGGCCGCCCTCAAGGGCGGCCTTCAGAAGAACGACCTGCTGTTTTCCCTGGAGAAGAAATATCCCAGGGACTTCGCTGACATGCTAGCTCGGGCCGAAAGCTATGCCCGGGCAGAAGAGGCTTTCGAGGCCAAGGATAGTGAAGCTCGCGACAAGCGACGAGTAGGCAGAGCGGGAAGGCCTGCCGAGGAAAGAAAGCGCACCGAAGCCTGGCCGCGTTCCCGAACTCCCCCTGGTCGCGGGCGTGCCCGGACTCCACCTCAGGCTCGGGGGCGGGAAGCCACCGACGGAAGGGCGCGCCGAAGTTCTCCTCGGCACCGAAGTCCCCCCCGACGCCGAAGTTCCCCCCGGCGCCGAGGTTCTCCCTCGCGACGAGGTCCCTCCCCGCGCCAAGGTTCTCCCCTCCGACGGCGTTTTCACAGCTACGCCCCCCTCAACGCCCCGAAGGCTCAAGTGCTGCTGGAGATCAAGGGACGACTTCCGGAGCCGGAGAGGATGCGTTCCCATCCCAGAAAACGCAACCCCAACAAGTTCTGCCTTTACCACCGTGACCACGGTCACGATACCGAGGAGTGCATCCAGCTCCAGGACGAAATCGAGGAGCTGGTCCGGCGGGGCAGGCTTGGCCGATTCCTGCGAAGACGATCTAAAGAGCAGGAAGATCGGCCGAGAATGTTGCCGCCGAATGGGGAAGATCGGCAGGAGGACCGGCCGTCTCTTGGCGTCATTAACACCATCTCGGGAGGACCGCAGCAGGGAAAGACCGACGAATCCGAGGGATCGGCAAAGAGGCAGAGGACCTCGGAGCCCGTGACCTTCACCGAGGCAGACGCCCAGGGGATCAGATTTCCGCATAACGACGCGGTTGTAATCTCTTTAAACGTCGCTGATTATGATGTACGCCGTATTTTGGTGGATAATGGAAGTTCGACGGACATATTGTTTTACGATGCCTTCTTAAAAATGTCCCTACCTGACACCCGCTTAGGACCTGTAAATTCCCCCCTGGTGGGATTTGCCGGACACGCCGTTCCGGTCGAAGGCATGGTGACTTTGGCGGTGACGGCGGGCCAATCCCCAAAATCGGCCAAGGCGCGGATCGACTTTTTTGTCGTGAGGACCCCGTCCGCCTATAATGCAATCCTTGGGCGACCAGGCCTTAACGCGCTACGGGCGGTAGTGTCAACCTACTACTTAAAGATGAAATTCCCGACGAGCCATGGAGTCGGCGAAGTCAGAGGAGACCAAGCCCTGGCAAAGTACTGCTACTCAATCGCCCTGCGCGAGGAAGACCGGCCCGACCCTTGCCTTGTTGATGGACTGGACGTCCGCGACGACCTCACTGAAGAACGGGGCGAACCTGCGGAAGACCTCGTCCCTGTGTCCTTACGCGATGGAGACCCGGGGCATGAGGTGCGGATCGGCTCCAACTTAGCGGCCAAAGGTCAAGGGACAGCTCGTCGCTTTCCTCAGAAGGAATGCAGACGTCTTCGCCTGGGCCCCAGCGGATGTACCAGGGATCGACGCCGATGTCATAGAACATCGGCTGGCCATCGACCCAAGGCACCGACCCGTCAGAGAAAAATTACGCCGCCAAGCCCCAGAAAGACAGAAGGCGGTAGCCGAAGAAGTGGATAAGCTCCTTGAAGCTGGACTCATCCGGGAGGTCAACTATCCGACCTGGGTCTCGAACGTGGTCCTCGTCAAAAAAGCAAACAACAAATGGAGGATGTGCGTCGACTTCAAGAAGCTGAACAAAGCCTGCCCAAAGGACAGCTACCCCCTGCCGAGGATCGATCAGCTGGTGGACGCAACCTCGGGCCACGAGCTCCTCACTTTTATGGACGCATTTTCTGGTTATAACCAGATACGCATGGCGCCCGAGGATGAAGAAAAGACCACCTTTATTACTGACCGAGGTCTCTATTGTTACAGGGTCATGCCTTTCGGACTCAAGAATGCAGGAGCCACCTACCAGCGCTTGGTCAACAAGGTCTTCAAGGGGCAGATCGGCCGCAACATGGAGGTGTACGTGGACGACATGCTGGTCAAAAGCCGAGCCTCGACAGACCACCTCGCCGACCTTGAAGAAACTTTCGGTGCGCTTAGGAGGCACAAGATGAAGTTGAACCCGACCAAATGCGCCTTCGGCGTGACCTCCGGAAAATTTTTAGGATTCATGGTGTCGAGACGCGGAATCGAGGCAAATCTCGAGAAAATCCGAGCCATCCAGGAGATGACTGCCCCGAAAATAATTAAGGAAGTTCAGCGCCTGGCTGGGAAGGTGGCGTCCCTGAACCGCTTTGTCTCGAGGTCGGCCGAGCGGTGCCTGCCTTTCTTCCAGGTCCTCAGGCGACCGAAAGATTTTTGCTGGACAGCGGAGTGCAAACAGGCATTCGAGGAGCTTAAAAACTACCTCGGCGCGCCCCCACTGCTGGCAAAGCCCGAACCTGGAGAAGGGCTGCTCCTATACCTAGCTGTCTCTCCAATGGCCCTGGCGGCTGTCCTGGTCAGGGAAGATGCGAAGGCGCAACAACCAGTCTACTACGTGAGCCGAGCCTTGAGGGACGCGGAGACCAGGTACTCCAAGTTAGAAAAACTAATTTACTGTCTTCTGATCGCAGCCAGGAAGCTCCGACCTTACTTTCAGGAGCATACCATCACGGTCCTCACGGACCAACCAATAAGAGCCGTCCTCCACCGAGCAGACGCTTCAGGAAGAATCGCCAAATGGGCGATCGAGCTCACGGAGTTCGACATCAATTACCGGCCCAGGCCATCGATCAAGGCTCAGATACTGGCGGACTTCGTGCTGGAATGCACCGCACCAGTTGAAGCCGAGCTTGAATCAAGCGAGACTATCATCGGAGGGAGACCAGGCCCCAACGAAGCCGAGCTGTGGCGGTCGAGCTTCCCTGAAGAAAGGGCCGACCTTCTTGAAGGCGCCTGGGTTCTGCATGTGGATGGCTCATCCAACTCTAGCGGGGCCGGCGCAGGGGCTGGTCCTGGTTAGCCCCGAGGGTGATCGTCACCGAGTACGCACTATGCGCTTCGAGTTTCCCACAACCAACAATGGGGCCGAAATATGAAGCGCTGATAGCCGGGCTGCAGAATAGCCAGGGAATTGAAAAGTGGGTCGGCTTCAAGTCTATAGCGATTCCCAGTTGGTGGTCGGTCCAGGTCGGCGGCAGCTACGAGGCGCGGGAGGAAAGCATGGTGATGTACCTCGGGAAGGTGAAGAACTTAATGACCCCGACCTTCGACAGCTTTCGACATTCGGCACAATCCCAAGGACCGGGAAATACAAGGGCCGACCTCCTCTCCAAGTTGGCCACCTCTGCCCCGGCCGAACTACCAAAAGAGGTGTTTCTGGAAACTCTGAAGTGCCCGACCACCGAGGAACCTCCAGGCCGTCCTGCGGACGGACTTCGAGCCCAAGCTGGATCGATCCGCTGATCGCCTACCTCGAAGAAGGGGTCCTCCCTCACGATCCGGAGAGAAGCTCGGAAGCTCAGGAGTCAAGCCTCCCGCTACGTCTTGTACGAGGGCAAGGTTATATAAAAGGTCGTACTCCCTCCCGTTGCTGAGGTGCCTCCGACCCTTCTGAGGCCTGCATCGCGCTACAGGATGTCCACGAAGGACTCTGCGGAAGTCACGCGGGAGCCAGATCCCTATCGCAAAGACTACTTCGGCAAGGGTACTACTTGGCCAACCTACTTTCGTGATTCCAATGGAATACGTGAAGAGATGTACGACCGCTGCCAGAAGAACGCCAGCGTGCAAAGGCAGCCGGCATCCGAACTCACTCCGCTCACTGCACCCTGGCCCTTCGCGCAGTGGGGGAATGGACATCCTCGGCCCCTTCCCAACGGCGTCCGGACAACGGAAGTTCCTCCTGGTCGCGATCGACTACTTTACCAAGTGGGTCGAGGCGGAACCACTAGCGAAGATCACCGAGGCCAAGGTGCAGGACTTCGTCTGGAAGACGCTGATCTGCCGGTTCGGTCTGCCCCGAGCTCTCATAACCGATAATGGGCGACAGTTCGCTGGAGCCCGGTTTGCCGAGTTCTGCGAAGGACTAAACGTCTCCCACCGCTTCACATCGGTGGCTCATCCGCACAGGCCAATGGGGAAGCTGAAGGTGACCAATCCGGACCCTGCTACAAGGCCTCAAGACGAAGGCTTCGACAGGGCAAAAGGGGGCCTGGGTAGGACGAAACTCTACCACATCCTCTAGGCATACCGAACAACGCAGAAGGGTACCGACCGGCGGAGAACACCTTTCGCCTTGGCCTTCGGCACCGGAGGCAGTCATCCCGATCGAGCTTTAAACTCCCGTCTGCATCGAATCGTGGGCTTCAACGAGCAACTCAACTCCCAGGACCTCAGAGCCAACCTCGACCTTCTGGAAGAAAAGAGGGAGGCAGCCCGCATCCGGATGGCCGCCTACCAACGGAAGGTGGCTCGGTATTACAACTTCCAGAGTCAAAAGCAAGGCGTTCAGAGTTGGGGACTTAGTGCTCCGACGAGCAGCCGTCTCCCAGCCTCAGAGTCAAGGGAAGCTCGTCCCAAATTGGGAAGGTCCGTACGAAGTGGTAGAGGTCATCCGACCTGGTACCTATCGCCTAAAGGAGCTCGGAGGACTAGCGCTTCCCCGACCTTGGAACTCAGAAAACCTGAGAATGTACTACCAGTAGTTTTCCTCAATAAAACCTTGTTGCTCGACACTATTGTTTCAGGGTCACTGAAAAAAAAGCGAGCGGAAATGCCCCCACAGCCGGCTAGGAACAGGAGGAGAACCTCGTCCTAGCACGAGCAAAGTCAAAGGCCCCATTCGCAAAGGACGGGATGGGGGGAGAAGCGAGGACGACGGTCCTCATGTGCCCCCACAGCCGGCTAGGAACAGGAGGAGAACCTCGTCCTAGCGTGAGCAAAGTCGAAGGCCCCGTCCACAAAGGACGGGATGGGGGGAGAAGCGAGGACGACGGTCCTCATGTGCCCCCACAGCCGGCTAGGAACAGGAGGAGAACCTCGTCCTAGCGTGAGCAAAGTCGAAGGCCCCGTCCACAAAGGATGGGATGGGGGGAGAAGCGAGGACGACGGTCCTCATGTGCCCCCACAGCCGGCTAGGAACAGGAGGAGAACCTCGTCCTAGCGTGAGCAAAGTCGAAGGCCCCGTCCACAAAGGACGGGATGGGGGGAGAAGCGAGGACGACGGTCCTCATGTGCCCCCACAGCCGGCTAGGAACAGGAGGAGAACCTCGTCCTAGCGTGAGCAAAGTCAAAGGCCCCGTCCACCAAGGACGGGATGGGGGGAGAGACGAGGATGACGGTCCCCATGTGCCCCCACAGCCCGTTGGGAACAAGAGGAGAACCTCGTCCTGACGCGAGCAAGGTTCAAGGCCGAGCCCCAGAGTCTACGGCAAGCTTCACTGCAGAAGACGAGGTCTCCTTCAGACCTCGGCTTCAACTTCGGTATCAGCATCAGTGGGAGACGAGACCTCCCCCGAGCTTCAGCTGCAACAAGTGCGGAGCCTGGAAGAAGACTTCGGCAGTCGCCTGTTTTGGTACTCCCTTCCTTCAATTTTTGAACTCGGGAGTGGGGGGGCTACTGTTGGGGATAAATCCCGCTCCTGCCGAAGCCCGGCCCAACGCTCAGCCCAATGTAACCAGTAGCCGCTGAAGAGCTTCAGCGCCAGGCGCCAGGCCGAACCCCTAACACGGCCGAACTGCCTAGAGGCCGAACTCCCCTGCACCAAGGTCCGGGCCGAACTGCCTAGAGGCCGAATCAGCGAGCCCTGGCCGAACTCCTTCGGATCCCACGGCCGAACTCCTTCGGACCGACCCCAGGCGAGCCCATGCAGCCGAACTCCTTCGGACTTCCCACGGCGAACTGCCTAGAGGCCGAATCAGCAGAGCCCTGGCCGAACTCCTTCGGATCCCCACGGCCGAACTCCTTCGGACCGACCCCAGGCGAGCCCGTGCAACCGAACTCCTTCGGAAGTCTTCCCACGGCCGAACTCCTTCGGACCGACTCCAAGCGGCCGAGCTTCAATGAAGTCCTCTCAGCGGCCGAACTCCTCAGCGGACGGGCTTTAGTAGAATCCCCAAGCGGTCGTCACTCAGGAGTCCGAACTCCTCAGCAATCGTCACTCAGGAGCCCGAACTCCTCAGCAGTCGTCACTTGCGGGCCCGAACTCCTCAGCAGTCGTCACTGGGCCGAACTCCTCAGCGGTCGCCCTCATCAAACTTCGGCCGACCGAGCTCCTACCGAACCCTCAAGTGTCCAAGCCTCAGCCCAAGTCCAACAGCCGGCCGAACCCCAGACGGCCGAGCCGCGGCTTCTCAGCAGCCGAACTCTTCTGCGGACGGGCCTTAGCTGCATACCTCTCGCCAGACGCCTATGGGAGCCGAACTCCCTCCTATCTTCCTCTTCAGGAGCCCGAACTCCTCCGAAATGGGCACACGACGAAGGCCTTCATCCCTTCATTCGGCAAGCTCTGCAACCATCACCGTCAGTCAGTCCGCCGCACCATCAGTCAGTCCGCCGCGGGCGATAGCGACCCACTGTCAGGCGGCGGAGGCTGTCACCCTCCATCCGCCGCACGCTGCGCCAGTGAGACTGACTCCACCGAACCTCGAGCGGCCCGCCAGCACGCGGCTGCAGTTGTCACCATCAAGCTCCACTATATCAAGGACCCTCCCGACACACTAAGGGGAAGCTCTCTGGACTCTTGACTCTCTAAGCTCTCCTCCACATCTCTAAGCTCCGGAACTCATTCCGAGCACACCATTACTGTTGGTCAGAAACTAACTTGACCGTCAGAGGGTCCTGCCGGAGCCACCACCCCACCGGTTCCGAACGGGACTTTGTTTTGCAGGTCCCCGGCGGCGCCCAACGGCCTCGATCGCGGCGACCCCCGGCGGCGACGGATTTCTGCACCAACAATAAGAAAGCAAAAGAAATGTGCATCTATAAAACTCCAAAAAATATAGAGATATTGTGCTATCAGTGATCTGTAGGAGCATGATCATCATTGACTCTACAATTGTCGGAACTATCGAAAGCATACAACAAAGATATAAAAACTTTAGTAGTTGAGAATACAAAAATTATAATATAAATTAAATAATAAAATATATATAAAAATATAAATATAGTAAGATATGTATCCTAAAAAGATCCATAAATGCCTGTAAAGCGGACATCAACTTTTCAATCCAAGTTCTTATGGAGGATGTCACTGTGTTATAGCTCTGTCTCATCTTCTCCATCCATACCCCCATCCGTAACTTCAATTACTCCTCAATTTGTGCCTCCATCCATGCCTCTATCAGAGCCTCAAGCATATGGATATTTATATTGCTAGAACTCTTTCTAGCATCCTGAGTGCATTAGCGTACGTTAGATAACTTAGTATGGATGACTCCAACTCCATAACCCCTCATCCGACCATAACGGTCTGATTTCAGCAACTCCATCATCACCTGGGCCTTGATACGACTAGCCTTCCACCACTATAATAAGGGGCTACGATAGCATTTACTATGGCAGCGGTTCGAAAACTACTGCTATAGAGTTTATGGCCGTAGGTATTTGTAACTGTTGCCTTTGGTCTAACATATAGAAGTGGTTATATATAACCATTACCATAGGTTATGTATAGTAGTAGTTACGAATAACCGCTATCATAGGTCAGTCATAAATCAGATCTATAGCAGCGATTACTGATAATTACTATAATAGGATGGACATATGACAATACTTACTTAACTGCTTCCATAGTCTCGATCTATGGCTGCGGTTATGAATGACTGCTGCCATTATTCTGACCTACTGCAGCGATTATATATAACCTCTGCTCTAGGTGAAATCTATCGCAGTGATTTACTTAACCACTGCTATATATCAAATATATAGCAATGGTTATTGGTAACCACTGCTATAGATTCTAACTATTATGGTGATTATCAGTAACTACTATTATAGGTATGATCTATGGTAGCGATTATTTGTAACCGCTGCTATACATTTTTTTTATATTTTTTTTAAATATGATATAATTCTAAAATTTAATATCCATCTTTACTGTTCATCATTTAAATAATTATCATTAGAGTATCTTCACAAAAGATCTTATCGATTCGATCGGTCTAGCTATGTCGATCAATAAAATTTTATTTTGTTGGCCACGAATGATTGCATGTTGATCTGATAGATAAAAAACATCGATGGATCCAAAAATTTATAATGATGATCTTGATAATGTTTGGAGCATACTATCAAAGTTTTACTTCAATCAGATATCGTTATCATAGTTAGCATGAAATAATTTTGACCATTATATGAGAAATGAATGATCAAAAGGCTAAACAACGTTCGATTATAAGATAATTTTTTAGATAAATAATCTTTGTTATAACTTTAATCATTTTATATAGTGATGATCATAAAATTTAAATCATTTCTATATTAACCATCCATATTAAGCAGATCTTGCAAAAGCATAAGCATGCATAATTACTTAAAGAGTTGAAGAACGAGTATCGAGCGACGTATAGTTTTGGATCATTTTTAGATGTATGGTTTGAATTTTACGATCACTACCATAAAAATAATTTAAAAAGTAGTCAAGATCATTTATTTGAAAAATCATCTCGTAATTGAACGTCATTTGATCTTTTGATCACTCATTTTTTATTTAACGACTGAAATTATTCCATATTAAATTATCATGATAACGATATCCAATTGAAGTAAAATCTTGATAGTGTGCTACAAACATCACTAAAATCATCATTGTAGATTTTTGAATTCATCAATGATCTCCATCTATCAGATCATCATATCGTCATTCATGGTTATTGAATCAAATTTTACTGATCGATGAAGTTTGAGCTATCAGATCAAGACGATCTTTTGAGAAGATACTCTAATGATAATTATTTAGATAATAAACGATGAGATAAAATTTAAATTTTAAATTTATATCATATTCAAAAAAATTATATTGAACTACGACAGCAGTTTTGAAACCACTGCAATAGGCCTATTGCAGCATTTTTTCATAATTGCTGCCATAGGCCTATGGCAGTGGTTCAAAAACTGCTGTCATAGATTAGATTATTTTTTTTCGATCTGCCTCATTTTAGTTTCCCTCTCCTGAGCTCTCTCTCTCCCTCTTCTTCGCTATTGGTGAGTTTCTCCTTCCTCTCTCCCTCCTCTCCGTCATTGACTTGCCACCACCTGCATGCTCATCCCCGGCATCCCTTGATCGACCCTGCCTCCTCTTTCTTCCTTGGCTAATGCCACCTCCTCTCCTACCTCTTCCTTCTTCCCTAGTTGGCCATGCCACTAACCCCGCCTTCATCTTCCACAGCCGGCCTTGCCTCCTCTCTCTCTCTCTCTCTCTCTTTCTCTCCTCTATTCCCTTGGCACCACCGCCCCCTCCCTCTTGCACCATCGCAACCCCCTCAGCCTCCCTACTCTCTCTCTCTCTTTTTGTCTCTCTATCTCTCTCTTCCCTCTTTCTCTCTATCTGTCACTCTCTTTCTTTCCTCTTTCTTTCTCTCTCTTTCCTCTTTCTCTCTATCTCTCTTCTCTCTCTATCTTACTGTCTCTATCTGTCTCTCTCCTAGGCTATCTCTAGCACCGCCCCCTCTCTCTAGTGCCATCGCCGCCATCGACCCTTGGAGCTCTCTATTTGACCCACCCTCCCCACGGTTGCAGGTATAATTTTTTATTATTTTATTTCATAATAATACTTATTAATTATTATTTATAATTTTTATAATAATATTTAAAGAGAACCTCCATCGGTGGGTTCTAGAGCGTACTAGCGGTCATGGACTACTATTACAAAATAGGGCTATAGCAGTAATTTATAACCACTACTGTAGCCTAAAAAACTGTTGCCATAGTTATAGCAGCAGTTAGCTAACCGCTGCCACTGTGGTCATTACCATAAGTCTATAGTAGTGGTTATTATAGTCATTATGCGAACCATTGTCATATACAACCTATGGCAGCGGTTTTCAAATCACTGCCTTAGGTTTATCTATTGCAATGGTTACAGAACTACTATCATAGGTCTAAGCAGTGGTTTCATAATCACTGTCATAGGTTAATAACAGTGATTGTCATGTAACTTACAGCAGCGATTTTGTAATCCCTGTCGTAGCTTTTGAATAATAAAAAATTATAAAATTTTTAATTTTTTATATATTTTATTTGATTAATGTAAAGATATATATAATATAAGAAAAATATAAAAAAATATTATAAATATAAGAATATTTCTAAAATGCTCAAATTTGATTATCAAATAAAATTTATTATAATATTTTTAAAAAAATATATATCAAAAATTTTTTAAATCTACATCGTCATTATCACCGAAAGATGGAGCACGAGCTAGAGGAGCTAGAGCTGGAGCCAAAGCTGGAGGAGTTGGAGATGAAGGGGTAGGAGTTAGAATGTCGGCCAACATGTCCTCAAAGCCTATGAAGTTTACTCCAAAATGCATGCTGAGCCTCGTCACCATGGAACTCAGGATGCCCTCCAGATGAAATATACACTCCTCAGCATGAGCAATCCCTGCCGTAGCCTGATCTGTTCGTGCAGTAGCCTGAGCTACCTGTGCCAATGCCTCCTCAAGCTGCTCCCAACTGATGACATCAAAAGCATGTGAAGAGATGCTCGCCTCAAACCAGTAGCTCATCGACATATGTTCGGACCTGCATCGGATCCTTCTAGAGTGCTCAGGCTCCAAGACCTAAGATAGATGGTCATGGGGGCCAGATGTATTCGAGCCCTCGCTCGCAAGCACATTTAACTGCTCCTATAATTATAAATTTAAATAATTTTTTTTAAAAAATACTATAATATTGATCATATATACTAATATATTTATTACTTATAAAAATTCTCTCGATTGTGGCATTCATCGGCCTGCTCTTCTTGTCTGAATGGCTGAATCGAAAGATCTCGCTATGGTTGGACATCACTCCATCTCTTATCAGCTATAATAATGGATCAATTTATTAAAAATATAAAAAAAATTAATTTAATTTATCTAGTAAGATTCAGAATTTATTATCTCTCTATGCATACGACTGACCATAGACTTACGGCTTAGAGTATGCGTGTACTCCTAGGCTGTTCGATTCTTCTGATTTTGATGGAAGGTAGCCTAATAAGTATTCAAATAAATAATAAATATTTAAAAATATTTAAATATAATTTTAAGCATGTTGAAAAATTTAAAAGTTAGAAATTTTATTTCAAACTCTCGGCTCCTCCAATGTCTAACCATCCCCTCCCACTGACTCGAGAGATAGTCCTGTATCCAAAAAACAAGCTCCTTCAGAGTATCTCATCGGTGCTCAAGCCATCCTCTATGATGCTTGACCTTGTAGCCTCGGTACAACTTTTCAATCTTCTTCAATCTGACATCTCGAACCCTCTCATGATCTGGAAAGTCTTACCTCTTCTACACAAAGTTATCAAAAGTTAGTTACCAAATTATTCTAATCAAATAAAGTGTAAACATATCAAATACATAATATAGTTAAAATATACTTACCCATATCTCCTCCCATACTCGATTTCTGACACCAGCATTCATCAATTGTCAGTCTATGGATAATATCAAAATATTATTGGACTGCCTCATAAGCACTCCAAAAAAGAATACATCTTTCATGCAGTCTCTCCTACTAGCCTCCCCTCCACATCATACTGCACTATCACCTGATGCTAGCGGTTCCATATATATGGTATATATGTGGGATCGTGAAATTTTTTTACTAGATGATACACCTATAATGAAAATATATTATACAAATATATAAGAGTGTATAATAACTATACAAATAAATAAATAAATGATACAATAAAAATATATACATAGTGAACATGGAATCATGCGACGTGGATGCCAGTGGAGACTCATCGATGGATGGAGCATGTGCCGAAGATGTGGCTGATGCTAGAGACTCAGATGCTAGTAAAGGAATAGATACCAATGGTCCTCGGGCAGCCAATGTGAAGGTGGATGGAGTATACTCTGCCTGTGACTCAGATGCAGAGCTCCACGTAGCCCATCGAGAGGTGGGGGTGAAAGTTAGATGGCATTTTAGTGCTATCATGATCTACAACATTAATGAACGTTATTTTTTTAACCTGATAAATGTAGTTAAATATATATAATATAAAAAAATATTATAAATATAAGAATATTTTTAAAATGCTCAATTTTTATTACTAAATAAAATTTATTATAATATTTTTTAAGAAAAATCAAAAGTCTGCTAAATCTATATCTAAGTTATCATCATCGGAAGGAGATGGAGCATGAGTTGGAGAAGCTAGAGCTGGAGTTGGAGCTTAGATGTCGATGGAGTAGATGTCGGTGGTCCCTGGGCAACTGATGCAAAGGTGGATGGAGTATGCTCCACCTATGACTCAGATGCAGAGCTCTGCATAGACCGAAATACTTGTATGCAGTGCAACTCCACTTGGAGGGGAAGAAAATCCTCCGTATCATGTACTGCAATTTATCGAATATCTATGACGAGCTCAACCTATCCATGTAGACATGTCAAAAAGAACAATCATCTAGATTAATCAAAATAAACTTTTATAAATCCTAACATTGATTTTTAATGCAACATTTTTTAGATACTACTTGTTTCTCCTACTAGATACGTGCTTTGGTAAATAGCATTACTAATAATGTTGCTTACCAAAGCACATATCTAGTAAGAAAAATAAGCAGTATCTAGAAAATATTACATTAAAAATCAATGTTAAGATTTATAAAAGTTTATTTGATTAATCTAGATGATTGTTCTTTTTGGTATGTCTACATGGATAGGTTGAGCTCATCATAGACATCCGACAAATTGTAGTACATGATGCGGAGAGTTTTCTCGCCCTCTAAGCAGAGTTGCATCGTATACCAGGCATTTTGGTCTATGCAAGATGGCATTTCGGTGCCATCGTAACCTACAATATTAATGAATATTAATCCACATAACATTAATGAACATTAATCCAGCTCACGACTATCGGCATGGCGTAGAACCCGCTAGTGGAGGTTTTCTTATCGATTGGCAAGGCACAGGACCATCCATGATTGCTGACACGGCACGGTCCCGTCCAAAATCCATCAACATGGTCTAGAATCAATCGACAGGAGTTCTCTTATCCATCGACACGATCCACGATCGATAGATAATTATAATATTTATGATAAATATTTATAACATTTATTATAAAAATTTTAAAAATTATTATAAATATTATAAGTAATTAATAAAAAATACTATAAAATTAAAAAATATATCTATGGCTACAGAGAGGAGGTCGCATCGAAAGCTCCGAGGGTTGCCGGTGATGGTGCTAGAGGAAGACGATGGCGCAAGAGGTAACCTTCAAAATAAGAGCAAGATAGTGAGATTGAGAGAAGAGAGAGAAAGAGAAAGAGAAAAGAGAGAGAAAAATGGAGAGAGAGAGAGGGAGATGCGGCCCCAGGGGGTTGCCGTGATGGGGAGGCCGAGGGAGGGGGATGGTGGTGCACAGTGACGAGGAGGGGCAACCCAGAGGGTGGGGGTGGCGGGGGTTGGGGGGTTGAGCAGGGAGGGGTGGGGGCACCGAGAGGTGGGGGCGATCGGGGGGGAGGGTGCGGTGATGGGGAGGCTGGGGGGATGCACGGTGACAAGGAGGGGCGGCCCGGAGGTGGGGGTGGCGGGGGTTGGGGGATTGACCAGGAAGGGGCGGGAAGGGGTTGAGAGGTGGGGGGTCGGTGATGGGGGGGCCAAGGGTGGGCGCGGTGATGGAGAGGCCCGGAGGGGTGTGCGGTGATAGGGAGGGGCAGCCCGAGAGGTGAGGGTGGTGGGGGTTAGGGGATTGACTGAGGGGCGGGGAAGGGTTGAGAGATGGGGATGGCTAGGGATGGGGGGGCGAGCAGGGAGGAGGGGGGCATCGAGAGGTGGTGGTGGCCGAGGGGGAAGGAGGGGCGGCACCGACCGAAAAAGGAGAAGGATGGGGTCTTACCAATGATGGAGAGGAGGGAGAGAGAGAGAGAGAGCATGCATGGGAGGAAACCTAATTTAGGGGCGGATTAATTTTAACCTAACCTATGGTAGCGATTTTTGAACCACTGCCATAGCTAGGTCTAAGGCAGTGGTTAGAAAATCGCTGCTATAGATTTATAGTAGCGATTTTCAGTAACCGCTATCATAGATAAGAAATCATTTTTTTTATATTTTTATTCTAAATATTATATAATTTTAAATTTTAATACTCATCTTCATCATTCATTATCTAAATAATTATCATTAGAATGTCGTCATAAAAAATTGCCTCGATCTGATGGCTCTAGCTTCATCAATCAAAAAAATTTGATTTCAATGATCATGAATGACGATGTGATGATCTAATAGATAAAGATCTTTGATGGATTCAAAAATTTATAATGATAATTTTGATAATATTTATAGCATACTATCAAAGTTTTACTTCAGTCGAATATCATTATCATGGTCATTTTAGTATGGAATGATTTTGGTCGTTAAATTAGAAACAAACGATTAAAGGGCTAAACGGCATCTGATTATGGGATAATTTTTTAGTTAAATGATTTTTTCTATAATTTTAATGGTTTTATATGACGATGATTATAAAATTTAAATTATTTTTATATGAACTATTCATGTTAAGTAGATCTTAGAAAAGCACAAGCAGAATTACCAATGGAGTTTAAGAATGATTATCAAACGACGTATAGTTTTGGATCATTCTTAAATTCACAAGTTAAATTTTATGATCACCACTATAAAAATGATTAAAATAATAGTCAAGATCATTTATGAAAAAAATTATCTCATAATCGGATGTCGTCTGGTTCTTTGATCACTCATTTATCATTTAATGGCTGAAATTATCTTGTACTAAATTGACTAAGATAATGATACTCAATTGAAGTAAAACTTTGATGGTATGCTACAAATATCATTAAAATTATTATTATAAATTTTTGAATCCATCAGAGATCTCCATCTATCAGATCATCGTATCATCGTTCGTGATTGTCAAAATCAAATTTTTCTAATCGATGAAGTTAGGGCCGTCGGATCGAGGCGACCTTTTATGATGACAATCTAATGGTAATTATTTAGATAATGAATGATGAAGATGAGCATTAAATTTTAAAATTATATAATATTTTAAAAAAAATATAAAAAAAAGATATGACAACGGTTACACCGAACCTCTGCTATAGGTCGCATTTATTACAGCGGTTATTTTAAACCACTGCTATATGTTGACCAATGGCAGTGGTTACATATAACCGTTGTCATAGATTGACTTATAACAGCTATTAGAATAAATCACTATCATATGTCAGACCTATGGCAGTGGTTCAGTGTAACCGCTGCCATAGATCGGACCTATGGCAGTGGTTTTTTATAACTGCTGCCGTAAATCTTATTGCAGCGATTTTCAAAATTATTGCCATAGTATACACTGTCGTAGCCCCTTTTTATAGTAGTAGACCATGTCGGTGATTTCTAGACCATGCCATGCTAGCAGCCTTAGGTCGTGGGCGGTCCTGGACCATACCGATCGATAAGAGAATCCTTGTCGGTGAGTTCTGGACCATGCTGGTGGTCGTGGGCCATGCCAATCGATAAGAAAAACCCCACCAGTTGGTTTTAAGCCATGCCGACATGTTCTGGTTATATCGTGCTGGCAAGTAGGAGAATCCTCGCTAGCAGATTTTGGACCGTGCCATGGATTATGCCGGCCAGTAAGCTAAAAATAGTCATCGACGAGTTTTGGATTGTGCTGGAAGGTTTTGGGCTATGTCGGTGGTCTTGGACTGTGTCGTGTCATGCTGATGGTCTTGGACCATGCCATGTTGGCGGGTAAGAAAACCTCCGCCAATGGGTTCTTGGTCGTGCCATGGATTGTGCTGGCCGATAAGCTAAAAATATCTGTCGATCGATTTTGGACTATGCCGATGGGTTATGGGCCATGATGTTATATTATTGTTCAACATATTATATTGGTTAATATTCATTAACATTATAGGTCACGATGACACTGAAATGTCATTTAGCTTTCGCCGCCACTAGACTTGCTTGTCGGGTGGGCTAGGCTTAACTCCAAAAAAATTAGAATTTTTCAAGCCTGAGCCCAGCTTGGCCTAGCCTTTAGGCCTCCTTTTAAGGCCCAAGCCTGCTATATACCGAGCTTTGAGCTTTCGAGTTGGGCTTCGGGCTTTGCTTTTTTATTTCATTTTTAAAATTTAGAATAATAGAAAATTTGGGCCAACATCAGTATTGGTCCAATATTTTTCTCATTATTTTATTATTTGAATCATCATATCTTTTACTGCATTATATTAGAATTAGAAAAAAAAAATTTAAATAAAATATAAGAGAAAATAATCAATCTAAATAAGAAAAAATAATCAAATAAAGTACCAAATATAAGGATTAAAAATAAAATTATTATCAAAGTACTAAGTACTAAGTTGCACTAAGTTTTAATATTGAAATAATCAAACTTATCGAACTAAGTGAAAAAAAAAATAAGCACTAGACAATATTCTTATAAATACTCCATAATACATCATTAAATATATTATAGAGTGTAGAACAATTACACTATCAAAATAGACTATAAATTCCTCTTTATCTTTATTCCTTACAATCTGAAATTTTGAGCATGCAAATCTCAAATACATATGGGTTTAAGTTATATGGGTTTGGCCCTTTGGGCTTAAATGAATATCCAGATCGGGTTTGGGGAGGGTCCATATAAATCTGAGCCCAGCCCATTTGAAAATTCAGGCTCAATTTTAAAGTTCAGCTCGGTCCATTGGGCTAAAAATCAAAGACCAAGCCCATTTTAAGGGGGGCGGGCAGGCGGGCGGCTCGCATTTTAAGCAAGTCTAATCTGCACCCCTCGATAGGCCATGCAGAGCTCCGCATCTAAGTTACAGTCAGAGCATACTCTATCCACCTCTGCATCGGCTGTCCAGGCACCATCGGCATCTACTCCTCTACCAACATCTAAGCTCCACCATCAATCATTCTTTGGAACATGCTCCACCCACCGATGAGTCTCCACTAGCATCCACATCACACGATCCCATGGCCAGTATAAGTAGGTTTTTCTTATATGAATTATTTATTTATTTATATAGTTATTATATACTTATATATTTGTATAATATATTTTTATTATAGGTGCATCATCCAATAGAATATTTTACGGTCTCACATACATGCCGCATATGTGGAACCGTCCGCATAAGGTCATGGTAGAGTATAGTCGAAAAGAGAGGCCAGTCGAGATGACCATATAGAAGATGCATGCTTTTTTTGGAGTGCTCGTGAAGCACTTCGATATTATTTCTGTTGTGCCCGTAGACTGGCGATCGATAGATGCTGATGGTAGGAACCAAGTATGAGAGAAGATTCGGATAAATGTATCTTAATTATATTTATGTATTTGATATGTTTACACTATGTTTGATCAGAATAATTTCGTAACTAACTTCTGATAACTTTGTACAGAGGAGGTACAACTTTTCAGATTATAATAGAGCTCGAGATGCTCGACTGCAGAAGATTGAAGAGTTGTACCAAAACTACAAGATCATCAAGCTCCATAGAGAGTGGCTCGAGCACCGACGGAACACTCCAGAGGAGCTTGTTCCTTGGATTTAGGATTGTCACTTCGAGTTAGTGGGAGAGGATGGTTAGGCATTGGAGGAGCTAAGAGTTCTAGATTTAATTTCTAACTTCTAAATATTTTAATACACTAACAATTATATTTAAATATTTATAAATATTTATTATTTAAATATTTTTTAAACTACCTCTTATCAGAATAGAGAGAATTGGGCAACTTAGGAGTATATACACACTCTCGGCCATAAGTCTATGGCCAGTCATGTGCATAGAGAGGTAAAAAATTTTAAATCTTAGTTTATAAATTAAATTGATATTTTTTTATATGTTTCTAATATGCTGATCTATTGTTATAGCCGACGAAAGAGGAGGTGATACTCATCCGTAGCACCATCTTTTGATCCAGTCGTACGGATAAGAAGGACAGGTCGATGAATGCTGTAATCGAAAGAATTTTTGTAAGCAATAATAGATTGATATGATTAGTATTATAATATTTCTTATGATATTTTATTCAAATTTATAATTATAGGAGCAGTTAGATGCGCTCATAGGCGATAGCCTGAATACCTCTAGCCCTCATGACCATCTATTTCAGGTCTTAGGGTCTAAGCACTCTGGAAGGATCTAATGCAGGCCTGAACATACGCCGATGAGCTACTAGTCTGAGGTGAGCGTCTCTTTACATGCTTTCAGGATCATTAGTCGGGAGCAGCTTGAGGAAGCATTGGTGCAGGTAGCTCAGGCTGAGGAGCGCACATCTCAGCTATAGAGTATCATGACCGCTAGAGTAACGATACTCTCCATGCATTTTGGAGTTGATTTCATGGGCATTCAGGACATGTTGGCTAGCGCTTCAGCTCCAACCCCTCTAGTTCTAGCTCCAGCTCCTTCAGCTCATGCTCCATCTCCTCGAGCTTGTGCTCCATCTTCTTTCAGTGACGATAACTTAGATTTAAATTTAGCAAACTTTTGATATATATTTTTTAAAAAATATTATAATAATTTTTATTCAATAATAATATTTAAGTATTTCAGATATATTCTTGCATTATTCTTGTTTATTTTAGATATATTCTTGTATTATATATTGAATTATATTTATTAGGTAAAAAAATTAAAAATTAAAAAATTTATATTTTTTATTATTCAAAATTTATGATAGTGGTTGGCAACCGTTACCATAGGCATGCCAACTGCTACCATAGATCACGTGTCAATCGCTACCACCACCATCATAACCTCTGATAGTGGTTGTAAAATTGCTGCATTAGATCTATGACAGCGATTGTATAATAACTGCCATAGATGACCTATAACAGTGATTACACAACTACTGCCATAGAATCTATAGCAGTGGTTTAACAACCACTGCTATAATATGTAAAGCAGCGATTATGTAATCATTGCTATTAAGGCTATTGTAGTGGTTAATGAATCACTACTATTGATTCTATTACAGCCATTGCAAAAACTGCTACAATAATTGCTATCATAAATCTACGGCGCCAACTTCAGTGGCAACAATTTTAAATTTATGGCAACGATTGCGAACCACTGTCATAACCCTTCCTTGTAGTAATGTCCATAGATATTGAGGACTCGCTAACATACTCTACAACAAGAGATGCTCTCTCCTATATTTAAGCAAAATATATATTAATTTTACACTTAAAAACAAAATTACAAATTATTGTACTAAATGATTATCAATACATACAAATATATCTCTTGGCTTGTCACTAACAAAACGACTATCTTGATGGACATGAGTCATCTTATAAAACTCCAACTTAACTAGGCTCCCTCTCATGCTCATCCATCTATTAAAAAATAAATTTCATAAAATATATAATCCATTACACATAACAGATGATACAAAATACATATCATATATTTAATATGATATGTGATATATGATACATCATCCATATTTCAATAAACATTAAAATATTAATTTTAATTAACAAACTCTAAAAGTTTCAATAAAACATATAAGTATCATGATATATAGTATGCGATACATTGTACCTAATTTCACTAAGAAACAGGAGGATCGTATATGCATCAAATTAGTCAAAAAAGATTATAATATGCTAAAGAGTTTGAAAGAAACATATAAATTCTTATTTGCATTGTGTGTAGCTCATGGACCCCGATGTATGAGGAATAGATAGAGCTACTTGTGCAGTTCTATCAATATCAGAATATGCCTACAAAATAAAGTAAATAATATTGTGATATATCTTGTATATATGTATAATCTACGTTAGTAATTGACATAACATAAGATATATATATATGATGAGTATATACAATTATTTGTCTCCTCTCGAAGAACCAATAATGAACAAACTCCCTCTACTAATGGGTTTCTATATCAAGAGGACAAATATGAGTAACATCGTCCTCTGCCAAACCTTCTCTCTTGTAGTCCCTCTTTAATATTGTCTTAAATTCTTTTTATTTTTGATTGAGGAACTTCAGCACCCTATCATAATTGTCTGGAGGGAGTACAAATTTACTCTAGAACAAAGCAAAAAAAGGATATATATATTTGATTATTAAACAACATAATTAATTGACTATAAACTAATTAACATACATTATTAATTCATCTTTTTACCTTTACTACTTGTAGGCGCTCAAGCTTATATGCATGAGGTATATCATTTCATTTTATATAATTCAAAGGATAAAGCTAACCCTTTCATGCAGCAGTACCACAAAAGCTCGATAATAATTTAGCAGTCTTATTAATGGGCTGTCCTATCTGGTTGTATCGGATGATGATCCTTTCACCCTTAGCTAAACACTAGATATTTCTAGTCCATATGGTCCACATCTAATTGTGCTCTCATGGATGCATTTACAACAAACACATAAAATAAAAAATATATATTACAAATCAAAAAAATAATAATACTTAAATCTTAATAATCATAAATATATAATATTTTTATTAAATTATCCTAGATGTGTATCTTATCCATAATAATCTTCTGTAGGAGAATCATGTTGTGACTCGGATTGCTATGTGGATAAATGAGGAGCGATCTCGAGCTACTACATGGATGATAAAGGACTAGTCTCAGACTACCATAGTTGTCTCGACTATCAGAGCTAATTAGAATATGATTCATCTTGAGAAGCCTGTAACTCAATATCATCAAATCATCTATATCGAGGCATAATAATACGTAGCATTTATAAATAAAAATAAAAATGAGTTAACATAAATTATCAAATAATAAATATAATATCGATTGAATTGCTAATAAGAAGCAAGATCTATTAAATGAACATGATAATATAATACAATATTCTATACAGAATGTGCATACACTACAAGAAAACTAACTTTTTGCGATGCAAAAAATTAGTCGCAAATAGCTACTTTACATCACTAATAATTATTAGTGATGGAAATTTTGTTACTAATTATTCATCATAAAAAATAGGATTACAAATAATAAGTAGAGATGAAAATTTTATTTTCATCGTTAATAAAAAATTTTATTATAAAAATTTTTATTATAAAAAAAATTATTCATTAAATTATTTATGATGAAAATATTTATAATGCAAAATTATAATTTTGAATAGTAAATATCCTTTTTTTGTAATAAAAAATTTTCATCATAAATAAATAACTATTTATAATAAAAGAATTCTATCATAAATAAAATTTATTTACAAAAAAAATTTTCATCATAAATAATTATTTATTTATGATGAAAATTTTTCATCATAAAAAAAGGATATTTGCAATGGATTTTTTATCGTAAATAATCATTTTTTGCTATAGAAAAAAATTATCATAAAAAAATTATTTACAAAAAAATTTTCATCATAAATAATTACATAATAAATTATTTTTTAAAAAAAAATTATAAATAAATATATATTATAATTTATATTTTTAATATTTATATTTATAATTTATAAAATTAAAATAAAATTTTATAAAATAAATTTATAAATAAATTTCATCATTTCATTATATAAAAATATAATTATAAAAAATATTTTTTTAAATATGAAAGATCTAAAATAAAAATAAAATATACAAAAATAGATCGTCGGTTGTCAAGCATCGGCGATATCTGTAGAAGGGTAACGGGCCAAAGAAAAAAGTGCTGGAGGAGCTCGAACCGACCTGCTGCTGTCTCATCAACTACATTATCTACTCCATCTACGTCATCTGCTCCATTATCTACATATGAAATAGCTGATACTCGTCGACACATGTAATCAACTCAGTAGCCCGATATCAATCCTCAGCAATCTATTTCTGTATCTCCACCAACTGGACATCACAGGCAGCATGGATGTCAGCCCTAAACAAACGTAAGATGTAGAAGCTCTGATCCCATGCCCTAGCCTCCTAACATAATAGGATCTCATACCAAATATTTGATGACAGATCTTGTCATCTGTAGGTGCGGTCGAGCCCTCTGGGATAGGCTGGGATCTAATGTCTATCATACGATCCTAAAAATTAATGTTATAGCTATTCTAAGTTGGTACTAAAAATCAAAATGTCAATAAAAAAGTTAGAAAAACTTACATGAGTCCCCTGATTGTATCTAATGGGTCCACTGGTAGATCTCAATCCTACCATGTAGCTTGCTACTCTCTACATCTCTCTATAATTTAAGAACTATTAATAAAAAAATTTTAAATAGTTAAAGAGTTAAAATATGATAAATAAAAATTATTTACCATCTGCTTCATATGGCAAGCCAATGGTCTCGAACCTCCACAATGTAAGACTATCTATCTCACCTGATTCACGGCATTTTTGGTACATCGATCCTGCATAGTTAACAATCAAATTAGTAACTAAATTTAAAAATAAATGATTCAATTATTAAATTCTAAATAAAAGGATGTCACCTGCTATGCCAGATCCTCGTACGAACGGTATATGATAGCTTAGGTCTCGATACTGATGCTATCATATGGCCGCTGCCATGCTGCCTCTATTTTCTGGTCGTATACTATAGTATACCAGTAGCGATGAATGCGATGCCAGTACTTCTTGAAATGCGAGTATAGATGATCATCTACAGCTTACCGCATGTGATTGTATTCAAAATCAGTAATATCAAATATAGCCTTCTAATAATAAATATTATTAGAATACATTACTAATTAAATATTTAAATAAATATTATTATATCTATAAGTAGCTATAGAAGATCTTCCTTTGAGTTCGTGTAACCTGACGCCAATCAAAGAGCATCGTCAGGGCAAAGCTGTGGCAAATAATGTCCAGCTTAGTTTGCCATGACTCGCACTATCCCCTAATAGGCCTGGTATATCTTGGCAGAATCTTGATGCGGAGATACTATCCCTCATGCTCGCATCTGCAATGCTCAAGGGCAAGGTTCTTCGACGGACCTCACCCTCACCTCACCACTGATAGAGAATAGCCTGAAAGAACAATGAATAAATTATTAGTATGATAGCCATTTATAAACCTAAATGATAAATTAAAATTAAATTTTATTATGTAAAATATTAAAATACCAGTTGGGCTTGCCTCACTCGAATCTACCTCACTCGGACCCGCCTTTATAGGGCCCTTTGACGACTCCGATGGTGTAGCAATGGAAATGGGGGAAGACTCAGGGAGAGGCTGGGAACTCGAACATTGTCGTCTTCCTCTTAGTGCCATATCTGTAATATTTGAACTATGCATATAATTAACTTGATATATAAATAAATATAATAATAAAAAATAATAGCAAAGAATCTTGAACATCTTTTCAATTTTTAGGCAAAAAAATATTTCTGATATTCATCCAACTTTTGTCGATATCCATCTAATAATAAAGAATAATGCTTCATGAATCCTAACTCCATCAACTCCTTTCTAATAGGTATAGTCCTATCCCTTTCAAAAATGCATCACTTTTATTGTTACCACAGCTTTGTTTTTTATTCTATATCCAGAAAAAATTTGATAGCATTTTTCTATAGTTCTCTAAGTACATGATATAAATGGATCATATTTTAACCATATGTAATATGTACCCAAAGAACAAACGAGATAACTACAATAAAATTTACCATAATAGAACAAACAATACAATGATAATAATAAAATATTGATGCATTTTTGAACTATTTAAATTAGAGCATCCAAGAGCCATTCATAGAGTCCATTTTGAGGATCATGGGCCAACTCTTGAATAGGAGTCTAAGGTTATATCAATACATGCATTAAATCATTACCAAATCGGATCTCGGACTGGATCATGACTTGAATCCCAAATCAAATCCTAGATAGGATCCCAAATTGGATCGAATCCTGACCTGGATCCCGATCAAGTTTCGATTCAGATCATGACCTGAATTTCAGATCGGATATCGGATTGGATCCCAGACTAGATCCCAGACCGAATTTTGACCTAGATCCCAACCTCGATCCGATCTGGATCATGACCAGAATCCTGAACTGAATTTCGGACATGATCTCAGACTAAATCCTGACCCGGATCCCAACCAATATTCGATTTGGATCATGACCCAAACCCAAACCAAATCCCAGATAGGATCCTAATTCAAATCTTGACCTGCATTTCGACCTCGATCCAATTTGAATCATGACAGAAATCTCGAATTAGATCCCATACAGGATCTTAGATCAAATCTCGAACCGAATCCCAACTAGGATCCCAACCTCGATCCGACTCAGATCATGATCTGAATTTTGAACCGAATCATGGACAGGATCTCGGACTAGATCCTGGATTGAATCCTGATTCAGATCCTGATAGAGATCTGATCCAAATTATGATCCAAATCCTAAACCAGATCCCAGACATGATCCCAGATCGAATCCCAAACTGAATCCCAAACCGAATCCTAACCCAGATCCCGACCTTGATCCAACCTAGATCATGATCCAAATTCCAAATCGGATGCCGGATAGGATCTCAAACCAATTTTTGAACCAAATCCCAACCTCGATCCAACCCAGGTCATGACCTAAATCTCGAGTCGAATCCTGGATAGGATCCTGGACCGAATCTTAGACTAGATCCCAAATCGAATCCCGACCTGGATCTCGACCTCAATTCGATCTGGATCATGATTTGAATCCCGAATAGGATATCGGACAAGATTCCCAATCAAATCCTGACCCCAATCCCAACCTTAAATCAATCTCAATCTAGATCTCGACCCTGATCCTGGATCGGATCCCGATCTGGATCCCAGAGTGGATAGTTCATATGCATTAAAAATTAAATTTTTTGGCTAATACAAATTAAAATATTAAATCATAATCATAATAAAATATAGAAATTAAATAAATAAAAATATTAAATTATAACAAGTAAAAGCATAAAAATATAATTAAAAATCTAACTATTTTAATAATAAAAAATAATTTATTTTTAAATATTTTATCAATTTATTTTAAAATTTATTTATCAATCTATTTTATTATTATTAATTATTAAATTTTAAAAAATAATTAAGGACTAACTCAATCCCTTGCGGCTCCTCTGTCCCCCACCCCTCGCGATCCTCCACCTCCCACCACCTACGGTCCCCATCTAACTGGTCACCATCATCCCTTCACACCCCCCCTATGGCCCCCCATCCCCTGTGGCGCCTCTTCGCCTTCCACCACCTGCGGCTTCCCACCTGACCCATCACCACCATCCCTCCACGTCCCACCCCTCGTGGCCCCCCATCCCATGGTGCCCATGGCCTCCCACCCCTGCGGCATCCCTCCGCCTCCCATCACCCACGATCGCCCATCCGATCCGTCAACACCACCACCCACAACCTACCGGCACCCACCCCCTGCACCCCTTCGCCCGCCATCGGCCATCGTATGGCAACACCCGTGCATGCATATACGATCGAAAGAATAAAAAAAATAAACAGATCGGGGACAAGATGGAACTTACCTTTGAATCAAGTATGGCAGTGGCAGCGGCAACAGTGATGGCAGTAGCGGTAATAGCGGGAGAGCAATCGTCAACTGGTGGAGGCCTAGGAGGAGGTGGAGAGAGAGGAGAGGAGAGGATTTCAAAGAGAAGTGGATTTCATGGGAAGGAAGTGACTTAGTGGGATGGGATATTTAAAAAATTTTAGCGATGGAAATTTCATCGCTAATAAATTCTGTTAATTATTTTTTTAAAAAAAATTCTTAAAAAATAATAAAAAATTGATAAATTTATTTGCAACAATAATCAATTTTCCATCACTAATAATAATTACATAAATAATTATTATTTAATTAAATAGCATGCAATATTTATGATAAAAATTTTTCATCATAAATAATAGATTATTTATGATGAAAAAAAAATTTCATCAAAAAAAATTTGATGCAAATAATTAGCCATAAATTTGAAATTTAAAAAATAAAAAATTATGGATTATTTACAATAAAAATTTTTCATCATAAATAATTTATTATTTATGATGAAAATTATCTTTCCATCATAAATAACTAATTATTAGCAACATAAATTTAATTTTTATCATAAATAATCTATTATTTATGATGAAAATATTCCATCACAAATAATCATATTAAAATATTTTAATTAAAGAATAGAAAAGATGGGCTATTTTAAAAATAAAAAAGGAATAATGATGCGCCATACATAGCCGATGCGATGGGATTGAGGGCTGCAAGCACATCCACTATTAGCTAGCCCATGGGCAAATTAATATTTTTTTAATTTTTTTTAAAATTAATATTTTTTTAAAATATATATTTTTATTTTTTTAAATATTATATAATTTTAAAATTTAAAATTTATCTTCATCGTTTATCATTTAAGTAATTATCATATAAGTATCATCATAAAAGACCATCTTGATCTGGTAACTCTAACTATGTAGATCAATAAAATTTAATTTCGATTGTTATGAATGACCGCATGATAATCTAATAGATAGAAATCATCGATGGATCTAAAAACTTACAACAATGATCGTTGTGATATTTATAGCATACTATCAAAATTTTACTTCAATCAAATATAATTATCATAATCAAGTTAGCATGAAATGATTTGGATCATTAAATAAAAAATGAATGATTAAAAATCCAAATGATGTGTGATTATAAAATAATTTTTTTAGATAAATAATCTTTGCTAATATTTTGATCATTTTTATGATGGTAATCATAAAAAGCAAACCACATGTATATAAACTATCTAAAACTACTATCTTTTAATACACATTCTTAAAGTTCTTAAGCAATTATGCTTATCTTTTATAAAATCTACTTAACGTGGATGATTCATGTACGTGGAGTTTAGATTTTATAATTACCATCATATAAATGATTAAAATAATAGCAAAGATCATTTATTTAAAAAATCATCTTATAATCGAATGTCATTTGGCTTTTTGATCATTTATTTTTTATTTAACGATCCAAATCATCTCATGCTTAATTGATAATGATAATAATATCTGATTAAAATAAAATTTTGATATTATGCTACAAAACTCATAGAGATCATCATTGTAAATTTTTGGATCCATCGATGATTTTTATCTATCATATTATCATGTATTCCTTCATGATTGTTGAAATCAAATTTTATTGATCCACATAGCTAAAACTACTAGATCGAAATAGTCTTTTATGATGATACTTTTATGATAATTATTTAAATAATAAATAATAAAGATGAACTTTAAATTTTAAAATTATATAATATTCAATAAAAAATAAAAAAATATTTTTAAAAAAAATACTAATTTTTAAAAAATTAAAAAAATATATTAATTTATTTGAGAGCTAGCTAATAGTAGATGCGCTCGCACCCCTCAACTCCATTGTATCAGCCATGCATGGCATATCTTTGTTCTTTTTTTATTTTAAAATAGTCCACCTTTTTTTTTAAAATGAAAAATTTTGGTCTGATTATTTATGATAAAAAAATTTTATCATAAATAACTATTTATTTATGATGCAAAAATAATTTTCATCATAAATAATAAATTATTTATGATAAAAATATTTCATAGCAAATAATTCAATCTTTTTAATTTTTAAATAATTTATTTATGATGGATTATTTATGATGAAATTTTTCTATCATAAATAATTTATTATTTATGATAAAAATTATTTTTACATCATAAATAATCAATTATTTATGATAAAAATTTTTATCATAAATAATCCAACCTTTTTATGTATTTTAAATAATTTATTTATGATCGATTATTTATAATGGATATTTTTCATCATAAATAAATGACCATTTATGATGGAAATCATTTTTGCATCCTAAATGATTGATTATTTATGATAAAAAATTTTCATCACAAATAATATAGTCTTTTTAATTTTTTAAATAATTTATTTATGATCAATTATTTATGATAAAAAAAATTTATTATAAATAATCAATCATTTATGATGAAAAAATGATTTCTATTGCAAATGGTCAATTATTTATGATGAAAAATATCCATTATGAATAATCAATCTTTTTCTATATTTTAAATGATTAAATTAGAGCTAATTATTTATGATGGATATTTTTTATGGTAAATAATTGATCATTTACAATAAAAATTATTTTTTCATCACAAATGATTGATTATTTATGATGAAAAAAAAATTTTATCATAAATAATCACTATTTGCAATGAAAATATTTTTTCATCATAAATATCTTTATTTGCAATGAAATTTTTTCATCACAAATAATTTTATCGTAAAAGATTAGTTTTCTTGTAGTGACATCTTAAATATCTCTTATCAATTGATAATCAGTCAATATTTTCTCCTTCGATATCCATCCTAACCAAGCTTGTAGTATTTAGGTCATTAATCGAGGAAAGATTGTAAGACATATACTACATATAAGTCTCATCATCCTCTACTTCTAATACTTTTCCATATCATACAAGTCTCTTGATTAATTTTATTCTTACAATAACAGTCCATTCCTTATTTTTTGAGTCTTATACAAAAAATATTGACAAGCTTGAGATGAAAAAAAATGAATAGATCATCCTTTGGAATACAGTAGTATGTATTAATCTTAAAAAATTTATAAGTATAAATCAATTCGTGTCTTGCTTTTAGCTTTTTGGCAAGTTTATATCCATCCAATTATATCAAAATAATATTACTTTAATTTTTTTATAATAATCCAACTCAAAAGTATTCGTAAGTAGATCATAGTAAGTCTATCTGCTTCCACCATGACTCTATTATTTTAGATTTTTTTAATTTTTTTTATATTTTTTTGCATGAAATTTGAATCTATTAATGATAAAATCTTTATGGCTGTTGATAATATTATTAGGACCTCGATAATTATAATTAATTCATCTAAATAGTTACTCTCCATCATCATTAGTACCTAAAAATCATGATAAAATTATTAATATATTATTTAATATAAATAAATATATTTCAAAATCAATTCTTTTCCTCACATATATGACTAACCTATTTAAAAAAATATTTAGGGAGTAACTCAATCAACCATCTTTATTAAATTCTTGGATTGGGTAGAATGCAATGGTTTGCTCATCTCTGAGCAACCAAAAATTCACTACAAAAAAATTAATTCATTGATTAAGAACATCATATATGATGACAATGAAGAAAATTAACATATGACTGTACTAACTTGTAATATTAAGATATTATATCATTATGAAGTAACACATAATAATGTATTTGTGCTAAATTTTTTTTTCTAGAACCATACTTTCAATCTTCTCTAAAACTCTTCCAGCAGTTGAGAACTTATAAATTTTTGAGTTATTGATAATATCATAATTTTTTTAAAGTCAATAAAAAATTATCTCTATACTTTCAAGATATCTTGAATAAAATATCAAACACTCTTCAGCAATATATCCAATATATGCTTTCGCAATTGAATCCTTGAGATAGACTCTATTTTGTATATAATCTTTTAAATGCACAATACATCCTTAAAAATTAAAAATTTAATAAAATATTAATATGAGTACAACACTATTTATACTAAATATTTCTAAATTATAACTATAAAGTTTAGCAATATTACTTCTCAATAGGATACATCTATCTATAATATACCAATCCACCAGATTTTTCTTTCACAGCTAAATGAATAAGTAGATGAACCATAATAGTAAAAAATCCAAGAGAAAATATCTTTTCCATATGATAAAGTATAAGTGCAACACCAAACTCTAATTGATCAAGCTCTTGTAGATCAAGAACTTTTAAATATAATGATTTAAAAAATTATGATTATTGAGCAATAATAGCAATAACTTGTTTTAGCATTAATGATCTTAAAGCCAGTGAAGAAATGTCTTGCATTAAAATGTGACCATCATGTACTTTTAAGATTTGAAAATTTTTGCTCTTTCATATTTACACATCTTGAAATATTTGATGCATATCTATCAGGAACCTTGATATTCTTTAGAATTGTCAGAAAAAGATTATTTTCTCGATCGACTAAACATTGTATAACATGTAGGAGATATATAAACTTTACTATTAGCAAGCTTTTTGGGATGAAGCTCTTGTCTTATGCCCATCTCTTCAAATCTAAATGTTATTTTATCCATTAAGATTTAACAATGTTCTAATCAAATTATCATAAATATTCTTCTTTATATGCATCATATCAAGATTATATTTGAGAAGATTGTACTCCCAATACGGTAAATAAAAAAATATCTTTTCTTTCACAACTGCTTAACAACTCTATGTGCAAATGCCTCTATTGTGTCTTCATTATTTTTGTTTTTATCTACATGATCATCATCATCGTAGAAGTTATTAGTATCCTCAAATACCCATGTATCAAAATTATGAGTAATGACATCCTCTGTCAACCCTTCATTCATTAAGCTTTCAATATTTTTCCTTTCTCATTTTATAGAATACTTGAAAACCTTATCATATCTATGATTAATGCCATACATTTATTTAAGAACACTAGTTCTAGATGGTGGTATAAGGATTGATTATAATTTTATAGTACTATCAAATATATCTTATTGAAATCAAAATGGATAGTCGGCTTCCAACCATCAATAATAACACATATAGCAAAATTTTTTTCATATTTTAACTAATGTGAATAGATAGAATCCTCACAAGAGGGACATACAATACACCCCCTTATACTCCATCCAAATAAATTAACATATACAGAAAAATCATTGAAAGTTCAAATAAGAGCTACCTTCAGTTTGAATGTCTGACCATTGCAAGCATCAAATGCATTGATATCCTTCCATAGCTATTTTAATTCCTTTATTAAAGGTTACAATTACAAAAAGATATCAATATTATTTTCTAGATTCTTATCATCTAAAATAATCACTGATAAGATAAGAGAAGACTATTTCATACATATATATGGTGGCAAATTATATGGAACCAGAATGATGGACCAAATGCTATAAGTAGAACTCGGTGTTAGAAATGGATTGAAGCCATCAGTAGCTAAATCTAACCAAATATTGTGAATATTTGAGGCAAAATCATGATGCCTATTTTTAAATAATTTTCATGCTAAACTATCAGTCGGATATCTTAACATTCCATCTTTTATATAACCTTCATTATGCCATCTCATCAACGAAGCTATTTTTGATGATGTATAGATACTTTTCAATCTAGGTATTAAAAGAAAGTAATACAAAACTTTAGCCAATTTTTTGTTACTTCAAGTAGCATCCATTTTGTTTAATACATGATCATCATCTTCTTTATATGATGTCCATCATGAAAGTCCACAGACATTGCAGGATTCTTGTTTAGCATTTTTATTCTGGTATAATATATAATCATTTGGACAAGTATGAATCTTCTCATATCCAAGATCCAATTTTTTTACTAAATTTTTTGCTTCATAAGAAAAAGTTGGCAAAGTAATGCCCTTAAAAAATGTATCCTTTAATAATTGAAAAAGTATAGTAAAATTCTTACCAGACCATTCGTTCAAATATTATAGATATACAAGAAAAAAATTTTGAAAAACTTTTTACAACCTGGATATAGTTCTTGATGATAATCTTTCAATAAATTATGATATTGATGTTTTGTCTCATCATTAGATGAATGTTGGAGCCTCTTAACATGCATAGAATCAGTAAATATAGACTCCTCAGGCATCATAGTTATTTTTTATCATTCACTAAAATCTTCTAAATTTTCAGCACCAAATTCCAAAGCATCTCTGAGCAAATCCCTCATATCATCTTCTCTTGTAAGATTTCTTTATAGATTACTAATTCTAATATCATATCTATATTTTATATATGAGGGTTGATTATATGAAAATGGTAACATGGATTCTCCATAAAATATCCATTCAGTATATCCTCTTACAAAATCATTCCATACTAAATATTCTCCAATAATTTGTGGATCGAAAAAAGAATTATTTATATATTTTTAGCATGGATAAAAACTCTTTTCATTTATTGATCCTTTCTCAATAATAAATTTAATGAAATTTTGGACTCCTTCAAAATAATTTTTACTGGATCTTGGCTTGATTATCTAACTTTTATCCCATATTGTATGAGAATAATAACCAAATAATAATTTACCTAAAAAAATTATACAAACAATATTATTATAATGAAAGCTATTAGTCTAATAATTCAAGCAGTATATAGTCATAAATAGATGGAGCTACATATGATTGTTCCTACTTTCTAAGTTGAAATGCTAGCATACACTATCTATCATCTATACGAGAAAAAACAAGTTTTTCAGAGTTCCTTACAAGCAAATAATATATAATTATACCTATGATGCAAAACAACATCACTATCACCATCTTTCCTTGACTTTTTCAGAATCTACAAAGGGAATAAATTTTGAAATAAGATTAAAAAATTAAGAAGAATATGAAAAGTTTTTGATTAGCATCAGCTTAGAGTTGTTGACAATTATTATAGATGAACTAGAATCTGATGCTTTAGATGTTCTATGAACATCAATGAATGGTGTGGCATTAGTTAATGAGAAAATAAGCCCAATGCTAAATAAGAGTTAACAAAAACTTGACCTCATTGGTGAGGGTGTACACTAGATCTTAGCCAAAATTAAGTATATATGCTTTGACTTTAATGGAGAGAATAAAAATTAAGAAGCCTCAAAAT